>BSBK01002453.1:595000-628541 GCA_027943335.1 Chamaecyparis obtusa | reverse complement strand
CATATATATATATATATATAGATATATATATATATATATATATATATATATATGTACATATATATATATATATATATATATATATATATATATATATATCTTAATGCTACATGTATCATTAATTCATAGGTAAGTTAGGTAAGAATCCCTTACTTTAGCTTCACATTTCTCTAAATGATAATATACTCTCTAAAGTGGTGGAAAAATATAATGACATAAATTTTACACTCGCATGTAGAATGCCATTTTGCATTTTGTCCATTTTATCCTAAGACACAAAACTCATCATTCCGGTATATTTTTCACTCACCAACTCATCACCCATCTTCAATTCCACACAGCCAACACCTAGAAGTCTTTAGACATGTGCACGCCATAGAGAAGTCTACATGGTGTGCTATTGTCCACAAATTCATAGACATGTAGAGAATTGTTTGATCATTGCAAACCCACACCTTGCAAATATAATACCCAAAATAATGGCTTCCTATGAGGGATTCCATTTGGGTTGTTCAAAAATCACTTTATTGAATGTATTTAGTCTTGTGAGTCAATTTAACAAGCTTCTTGGTTATTAATCTTAGTTGTTGTAATCACCTTTTGGCACTTTTACAATTTCATACCATCCTTTTGCACCTCCACTCCACTTTTTATTTGTAGGTTTCACTATTACTAAGCATCTCCATTCTTCCATATCTGGCTTCCTATCACATATTCAAGCTCTTCATCTCCATTAGGGGACTTATTTCCATATCCTTTGTGTCTTTGAGAATTTTATCTCCATCTTAGCATCTCTATTTAGTTTTATTGCTATTATATTCATTTTGATTATCTATCCTTGATTATCTCACCATGTCTAAGGATTTTTTGTAGAGGAGGAAAGACCAAAATGGGTGATTGAGTAAGGAAAGCCTATTAAACAACCACAACCATTTTCCTCCTTTATGTTTTTGTAAGTTTTCATTATTAGTTGTGGGTACAAAATCTCTACTTGGATCACATTATGGAACTCTGAACCAAATTTTATCGCTCTCTTTCATTTTTTGTCATATAATTATATAATAAACATAAATAAGTTAGTCTTCCATATCATTGGATCACTTCAACATTATGGTTATAATATATATATTTTTTTTAATTTATTTCCATTTCACATACGTCATCTTGGTCATTACATCCATTTTTGTTTTTTTGTTTACCTCTTTCATTGTTTTATAGTTTAGCTTATTTTCATTCATCCTTTTCTCTTTATCTTAGCTGATCTATACTCTATCTGTGCAAGATACCAATGTGGCACATTGGTGTCCAAAAATCATGCTTTCATCCTTTGGGTCACATGTATGTCAAAGACAGTGAGCTTACAAAACTTGGGTCTTGACTCTCAGTGTTGGCTCTTTTGAGTCCAATAATCATAATGTCTTAGGAAATTTTTTTGTTTATGTATTTCATAGTTAATTAATCTAAACCACATCAATATAATCAAGAATACTTTCACATCACATGTCTGATCTCCCTATCACTCCTAGCTAGCAACATGAGGTAGTTTGAAGGGAATCGTGTATCCCTTGAGGTTTTAACAAACCTCTAGGTTGGTGCATTATTTTGTTCCCCACAATAATATGCTACAAAAAAATGGTCATTTTCATTACAATAATCTATAGGCTAGAGCTATCATATAGACCATCAAAAGTAACCTAGTAACCCCTATTTGTCTTCTTTATATTGGAAATTGTTAACTGCCCTAGAATGTTCCAAAAATTTGTAAGGCCACTTATTTGAGACTGAAAAATTTTATATTATTTTCCCCTACATTGTAACATGCCAAAAATATGCCACTAAATAGATCCTTTGAAGGGATTTTATGTTTTCTCCTAAAATAGCTCAACTTCCAGAGTCCATATCATGTCATCCATGCACTTGTCTAACTATTGTAACCACTTTTTGGAAACCTCTCAAAGTGCTATACAACTCTTATTGCAAAGCCACACCTAGGGAAAATTTTGACCCTCTTGCAATGCCTCTAAAGCCTATAAAGTTGAGTTCAAACTATTAGAAATAGGGAATACTGAGAGGGGGGGTGAATGAGGATTCTACAAACTTTTACTTTTGCCCAATTATGGATATAATAGATTATCTTGATACTTGCATAATAGATTAAAGTAAAGAACATGCATAACAATAAGGAAAATGAAATCATAACACATTATTTGTTCTCAAGGAAACCCTGGCCAAGGGAAAACCCTAGTGGGGATGGTACCCAAAAAAATCCACTAATCAAAAGTATCCTATTAAGGATGTTGACCCTGTTAGGAGCATGTTACATATATAGTGTCTTAGTCCTGATTAAGCGACTCTAGGCCTTGTTAGAAGCCTCAACCCTGCTAAGAGTTGGTAGTGCAAAATAGAATGATTACAAGATGAGCCCATTGCCCAAACATGTAATGTACAATAATTCATGATTACAAAAATAGGGCAAGGTACATAACCTTATACTTCTTTCTTGACTTTCACAACTTCGCATCAATATCTTTCGCATACATATGTTCACTTTCACTTCCTTTTTTATCATCTATATCCTTCACATTACATATGTCTTACATTTATACAAGTTATTAAGAATAATAACTTTTACAGTCGGCTTTACTAAACATAAAGAACTTTACAAAATACATTTTAACATGCACTGCCCAAGGGTTAACATCTAGGAAGTCATCCCTTTATATGATTAAGATATTATTTTGATAAACAATATAATCCCTTAATTATTTACCAATTCTGTCTTCTTTAGAGTCCTATCAACTTTAACACTGTCTCTGGCAATACTGCAATAACTTCTTCTATACATGTCGTCCAAACTTGTGCTCTTGTGTGAGTCTTCAATATGCATCATAGTATCCATGTTCAAGTGCACAAGCACTAAACTTACTTCTATCGATGTTGCCAATCAAAACTGTCTCTGGTTACACTGGGAAGAAATTGCTCACACTTAACAATTTTGCTCTGTGCTCTATCATACTTGCTCTCTATCATATGCGGTCTTCATGTAGATCATATGTTTCCATAATTACAACATCTAGATATCTAACTCAGCCAAATTGCCAAAAATCTCCCCCTTTTTCATTGGTGGCAACATATGAGAAAATTGGCTTAGTCTCAAAAATTTCAAAACTCAAAAATTGTGGCCATAGCAAAAATTATATCTTCACTATCCTTATAACTCCATATATCTTATCTATCATCTATACTCCCCCTAGGAATATACTTCCTTATCATATATATATATATATATATATATATATATATATATTGTAGACACCTAAAAATCCTTTAGAAAATAAAGTATTTTTATTTTCTGAAAAATTTCTGATGACATCATCATTTGTTAATTAATTAATTATTTAATTAATTAATTTATTTTTATGTCATTAAATCCCTTTATCTTAATTAAAAATATTTAATTAAGAAATCCCTCCCAAAAATGTTTAAATCTTATTTAAACATTATTCTCCTTATTTATTAATTATTTAATTAATAAATTGACCAAAAATCCCAAAATAAATAATTAATTTATTTTTTGACCAAAACTTGGCCAATTTCCTAAAGACCACTAACCTCTTCCAGAATCTTCTAATCCTTCTTTAATTTCGATTAAAAGGCTAATCCCATCCTTTCTAACCCTAATCCCAACTCAAAATATCTAATTAAGATTAAATATTTAATTTTCATATTTATTAAATATATTTTAATAAATATTCCCAAAACCAAAAGCCTTTGGAATGAATAAACTTTTATTCCATAAAACCTAAGAAAACTCTAAACTCTTCTAGAAACTTCTCAACCCAACCTCTTCACCTAATCCTAATCCTAATCCTCCCCCTAACCTTGTCACATTCCCTAAACAAGGTTAGCCAACTCCTAAGCTTGACCCAAAGTCAACAAACTTCTAGAGGCTTCTCTTACATGCATTAAAGGCATTTAAGGCCTCCTTATCCCTCTTACATGCATTTATGGTGCATTTAAGAAGCCCCTCACCCCTTTCTTACACCCTTTGACCTTAGGCACATTTTCCAAATTGTGCACATTCCTCTCATCTTTCAACCCAATCCCCTTATGACACTTGTCACAAGGAGGTAACCCTTCCCCTAATGAGCCTCAAACTCATTAAAGCTTTTGAGATAAATAAATCTTTATTTATCTCCTAAATTCCATATTTATCATTAGAAATCCTAGACTCTTCTAGAAAGTCTTCATCCTCATCCAAAGCCTAGACTCTTCTAGAAAGTCTTCATCCTTATCCCCTTGACTCAACCCCTAACCTTACCCCAAACTCTAACCTATCCTCCTAACCCAAGCCCTTAGGAAATCCTATAAATACTCCTCCTTCTAAGAGCAAATTATTAGGTTAGTTTTTATCATTTATGCATTGTTATCATGAGCATTTTTAGCTAGATCATCTTAGCATATATCTTAATTGTTAGATTTCTTCATGTTTTTCATGTTTTCTAACACATCTTAGAATAGCTTAATGGATTAATCTTAGTTCATATTTCAAGCTTTTCTCATCATTTATGCATCACCATAAATCCCTCTCCATGCATTTGAGAGCACACCCACATCCCTCTAATTGAAGCAAATCAAACATTTGCTCTATAGCACTTGTTTTTAGCAACAATTTTGAGGTGGCTTTGGTTTTGTTTTCATGTCTTATGCTATTTTTTAGTTCATGAACATGTTAGATTAGTCTAATGTTTGAATGTTTCAGCCTTTCAAGATAGGTAACAGGTTCAAAATCATAGTCTACATTCTGGCACGCCCGGTGGGACCCACTTCACGTGTTCTTTGCAAACATTCTAATTTTTCAAGCTTATAGGTGGACGAAGAACTTTGAATTCTTCTTCCTCTTCTTGTCTATATTCTTCTTCTATTCTATCTACTTCTTCTTCTTCTTCTTGTAGGATCATGGCAAATTTTTCTTAAAAAAAAACAAAACAAAAAAAATGTTTAAGGAAGCAAAATCAAAGACACCTTGTTTAGTGCTTAAAATGAATCCCCAAATCATTGTTGAATGCATTAAGGACTAAAATTTTCAAAATTTGTTCTAACAAACAAGAAAAAAATAATCAAAGCATTTGCATCCTTGCAACATCAAGGTTTTAGATGCATTCATGCAAAAATTAGGAACACTTGAAAGCTTTGGGTACTTAAAAAGAATCTCAAATTTGCATCTTAAAATCTAAAATGGGTTCCAAAAATCAGTCCTAGAAATTCTAACATCTTTTTGTGGCAAAGTCTTGAATGTTTTTCCAATTCATGCATCAAACTAAATCTAGGAACTTTGTCTTGGGGTCTAAAAAAAAAAAGTCAAAACAAAATCTTGAATGAAACTAAAGGAATGAACTTAGGTCCTAAAGTGTCATTTTCATTTTGAAAATCAAACACAATCTTGAATGATCTAAATTGGAAAGAAAAGCATCCCTATTCCTTCCTTGTTGTATTTCAGTTCAAACAAACTCAATCTTGAATGATCTAAGGTTAAAACAAAGCACTTTCAAAGTTCTAAATCAACACGCTCACTCAATCTTGAATGCTCAAAGGAAAGAACTTGCAATCGCTCAAATCGTTTATCTTTTGGAGAAAGAACAAATCAAACCTTAAGCACTTGTGTCTTCAATTTCAAAGGTTTTTTTTCAAACATCACTCAATCAATCGCTTAATCAATTTGAAAAAAAAAGAACAACTTGCTTGATGTGCATCTAGGAGCTTTACATTTTTTGTATAATCCTTGTTAAAGTAAGCTACGTAGAACATTTGAACTCGGACAAGTTCACTTGTTCTACTTTTAGTGAGGCCTATCCAGGGAGAAAAGCGCTTCCTCCTCGGAGAACGACCTCAAACTGGTATCCCCCCCGGCCGGTATATAAATAAAGTGAAGGCAAAATGTACTCACTTATATCTCCTAATCCACGGGCATATTGTGCCAAATGCAAATGTCTGGGGAAAGGTAAATATTCCTCCCCCAGTGTTGTTGGCTAGGCTCTTAAGTGAGTCACAGGCGGTCAGCATAATCAGGTATGGAGACTCCACGGAACTATTAAAAACTTGATAAAATAGAGGCTACCCTATCTACATCCAAAAGTATCAAAATCCTTGTGCAAAGACCAATCCAAGGGGTTTACCGGATCACCTCAAGATTACTCACCATTTGTATTCCCTTTTAGGGGGTACCAAGCTATGGGAAAGTGATTTTGATACTCACCTTCCTTAGGTAGATCTATTTGAAGTGCTTGACAGTCAATACTCCGTGAAAACACTTGTTGGAACATACACTTTCAAAAGCTTTATCAGTGTCAGTCATCCTGCTTGTATCCCGCAAGGTTGCTTTGTCCCTTGTGGAGATTGCTTTTTCAAAAATCTTTGTTGAAATCTATCCTTTGCCATTGGAAAACATCAAATTGATCTACAACTTGGTTCAAAGATACTCAGGAAAGCCATGTCAGTCCAAATCCTACCAAAATCCAAAAAATGTCCAATGCTTTCAGAATCTCAAAACATGGTCTTCCAGTCATATTCAATCCAATCTTGTCATCCTTTCCTCATATCCTAGGTTAGTAAAGTCATCTTGGTCATCCCCCATCCCCTTGTCTATCTTCCTCTAAAGTCAGTTTTCTTCCAATCTTAAGCCAAATCCAATCCTAGTATGATCCTGTCAGTCATCCCAATCTGAGTCTTAGTCTTCCAATCCATCTTCATCCTTCATTCCTATCTGACTCATCCGTAAGTCAGCATGTCTCAAAACTATTATGATGAGTTTGGTTATTATGTCTCTCCCCTCAATCCATCCTATCCCAAAGATGATGAAAGCCTTGTAGATCATGATGCATATTTTGAAAATCTTAGCAAGTTTGCTCCAAACATCCCCTAGCATCCAATCATTCCTCCAAAATATCCTATCATGCCTTCACGCTTATCCACTAGCACTCCCTTTCATGTCCTTGGCAAGGCAAATCCATTATTTTATCCATCCACACCTTATCCCTATCTTAAACCTACACATCCTCCATATGCATCCATCATACCTCCATCTCCTACTATAGTCATATCCCAATCACCACCATTCCCTCGAAACACTTCATGCTACTTCCCTTATCTAAAACCTCCATCCACTTATCCTCCAAAACCCTTTCAAAACCAAACACCAAGTCTTCCAATCCTTTTCCCCAATCCTCCATCCTATCTCAATCCACCATCTTCTATTCCAAACCACATTTCCAAAAATCCCCTCTCACAAGCAAAGTACATCCTTCAAACCACTTCATATCCCATACCTCAATCCATCACCTCTACCTCTTCAACACCATCATCCCTTCAAGCAAGTTCAAAATCTTCCACCCCACCTTCATTTGAGGACCATCCAAGCTCCCCATCTTCTACACATTCTAATCCCTCACCTCCTCCAAACCGGAAGTCTCCAAGGAGTTTCACAAGGAAGCCAATAACAAATCCCACTCCTAAAGTTGAAGATCCAAGCCATCTCAAACCTTCATGTGAAGCCATCATTGATGAGGCCCATCCATCACTCCCATCTATCATCTATCTTTCATACATTGACCCTCTTCCATCTCCTAGCATCATTGAGTCCCTTCCATCTAAATTCTCCATCCAATGCCTACCAACATCACCTCCTCCTAGCATTATCCAAAGCACATCTAGTGTGCCCCATGAGTTCACCCTTCTTCCTACCATCATAGCTATAGAATCTCCCATCCTTCCATCCACCCCATCTGAAGAGTCCATCCATACATCCCCCAACACTCTATCCACACAAATCCTATCATGTCAAGATCTTTCCCAAAAGCATGTTGAAATACTCACAGAAGAAAATCAAGATCCAATCCCTTCACTTCCCCCATCACATGTTCTATTGCTTTCATCACCCCCAATCCAAAATCCTACAACCTCAATTCCTCTAATCCAAGATCCTATCATCCCCATTTCTCCATCTGAAGATCCATTATCCCCCAATCCCAGTCAAAATCCCACCATCATATCCTCTCCTCTTGAGGATCTTCCAATCCAAACTGTCCCACAACCATCACTCTATCCTCTTGGATCACTTACATTTGTCAAAGGCAGTCCACTTGAAGCAGAAGCAATAAGTTCCATGTCTTCCATCAGGGAACCAGAAATTGGATGTTTATCATAGTCCCCAAGTTAGAAATATCCTTGTTTGGATAAAATGCTAAAAAATGGAATTATCAAGGCAAAGGCCTAGGCATCCATGAACAAGGAAATCTGGAACCTATCCAAGACAAGAAACATCCAAAGTTATGTGGCATTGATCACACATCAGAAGAAGACACTTCCTCCAAAAATGTTGGTGCAACTAAAGCTAAATTCAAGCCTCCTTCCAAACCCACCATCACTTCTTCCAAAATGTACAATGCCATTCCTCCTCCTCCATCGTTACAACCAAAGACAACCTATCACATTCCTCCTTCATCCTCCAAATCCATTTTGGGTCCCTATGTCCCAAAATATTCTAGCACATATCCTATACATACCCAATCCATTTTGGGACCTTACATCCCAAAATATCATCCCCCATCTTATCCTACTTAGTCTTTCATCCAAAATCCAAACATCCCTAGTCAGGATCAACAAAGGCACATGCCCACATATCCTATCTACCAATCTCCTTCCATCTCTCCATCCATATTTCTTTCATCCCACACATCTCCTCATATTCACTCCGATGCTCCCCACAATTTGGATGCCATATCCAATATGAATAAAAGGAAATATCCACATAGATCTAAGGATTTTCATGTCTAGTCTAAATGACATGGTCAACCAAAGAAAAATCCAATCAAGCAATCCAAAGCATCCCAATGGCCGCAAAGGCCCAGCAAAGCAAAAGCAAAATCTGATGCATACCAATGGCCACAAAGGCCCACCAAAGCTAAAGCAAAAATGATGTGGATCCCAAAGCAAAAAGATGTAATGCATCTAAAAGAAACATCTACAATGGCATCCAAAGTTGCTAATCCCCCAGCTATTCAGTCTTCTCCTCCATCTCCTAAATCTATTTTGGGTCCCAAAGATTCAAAATCTCTTAGTGTAAATCCTCCATCACATTCACCTCTATCTTCCACGTCCTATCCGCTTCATCCACCTTCCTCACAACATGTGCCAATGTTGGTCCTGACAGCATCTCCCTATCATGATCACTTTCCATCTTTCCATCCAAACAATTTATACCACCATATATCCCATCTACCCCATCCAATCTGTGCTTTTGCATAAATTCCTCCATCCTAACAAAGTTGTACCAACATCCAAGCACATCAGAAAGATTAGTGAAGAAAGTCAGTGACAAATCAGAGAAATCAGTAGGTCAGCAAAATCAGAAAATGTCAACAACAAGTCAGAAGATCAGTGAAGAAAGATAGCAACACATCAAAAATATCAGAAGGTCAGCATCTAATCAGCAAAAAATCAGAAAATCCATAAAAATTGGAAAAAATCAAGAGAAAAGTAAAAAACAAAAGAAAAGAAAAGAAAAAGAGAAAAACATTCGTCCTATGGTGAAAACTTGGCAATTCAAGAGCCTTGGACAAGTACCATGGTGAAAACCTGGCAAACAGGCATCATGCGTAGGCTTCCCCCCAATTCCTTTCTACAGTTAGGGGCCATTCCCTTCTTTCATCTTATCCAAACATCTCCTCCATCCCATTTGTCTCTCACCTCCTTCATCCTCCTTTGGATCTTGATGACAAAACAAAGACTACCAGGTATACAAGCTTTTGGGCACCTTCTTGGCATCCATCACACCTTTTAGCTACATATCCTCTATCCAATCCATTCATCCTATCTTCCATCTACCTTCCTCATCCTCTTATCGGCATATCTTTTGTCGAATCATACCCCATTCTACTACCTCTGAATGAATGAACTATCCTAAGCAGGGGGCATCTTATTCCTTGGTGACATATTCCTTGGAGACTATCTTTCATCCAAAATCTTTCCATCTCCCCAAATCCCAAGCATTCCTCTATCCATATCCCTCAGCGGTTCCTCCAGCATTCCATCTTCCAATCCTTAAGCAAATCTGTGATCCAATCTCCTAGCAGTTCCATCATCCTCATCCTAAGCATTTCCTCCATCTTTCCATCACCTAGTATCTTCCCTTGTCATTGGTATCTAGCTATAGGCTAACCTCATTGTAATCTAATGCCATTCATCCATATCCAACTATTCCTAGTAGTCTTCTAGAAATCTTCCAATCTTCTCCACATCCTCTAGCTATCCAAAATCCAACATCCAAGATCAAGCCAACCGATCAAATCACATCCTTAGTCTTGTAGCAAGCCTTGATCTCAATCCAATCATCATCGTTGGGATATGTCCTTCCCAAATCTATGTCATTTCAGGACACATCATCCATCACCAGTCCATCTTGGCCTTCCAGCCTAACTGGGGCATCCTCTTGCATATCTTTGGAGTTTTCAGGTTCATCCCTAGGTTCTTTGTACATCCTAATCCTGAGTCTTGTATCATAGCATCAGTAATGTCTCCACCTAAACTCATTTATACATATGTGTCTTTTAGGTCCCATCCTTTGTGTCTAGCATCCCTTGTCATTGTCTTGTTGTACATATCCTCGTCAGTCCTGCAGCAGTATTTGATCAGAAATCTTGTCCTATCCAACCTCGCACTTCAGCAACATCAATTGTCGACTATCCTTGATCATCATGACCATCTTTGAACTTCATCATTTTCCAATCAGCAACACAGCATTCTCCCCATCAGCATCGGGTCCGCATAGATGTATGCTTCTATTTTGTCTGACCTAAGCCTAATCACTGGTCCCCCTAGTTGTATCCTCCCTGTTTGACTTAATCTTCCACCAAGCACACCAGGTCCGTGTCGATGTATCCTTCCACATGTTCAGACCAATCTTCCCACCATCAATCAAATCAAATCTCTCTCCTTGGTAAAGGTTGTCTTTTGGAGTTATCATTTTGGCCTTAGATTTTGTCCTTTGGGTCTTGTTAATCTTTTACAGCTTCTCGTTGTTCTCTACTCAAAGTCACCACGATCCTTTATATCATGGTGTGCTGCGAATGCAGATAATCTGGGGCAAGGTCTTTTGATCTTTTACTTCTTCCTATGAGTCAGTTGTGTGTTTGTGGTTTCTTCAGCATCATTTCCACCATGCTTCCTCTTGGGTTCATGCATGATGCTGGGGCAACCCTGCGTGTCTTTTTAGCGTTAGTCCTATGCAACACTGGTGACAAGGCCTCATGATCCCAGTATCCTTGGCAGGTCTCTAGCATTGCTATATTAAACTAGGTTGTGCTCTCTCAAAGATCTAAAGCATGGAGCTTCCCCAAATCCCCTGCATCCTGCATCATATAGATTAATCTTGTATCTTGCATCTCTCATGTAGCTGCATCCTGCATTTTGCATTCCATCTCATCTTGCATTCACTCATCTTTGCTCTTGGAAGCTTGGTTATTTATCTCGCCTGCTTCCTCAGTCCTTCCTTCTTTGTTTCCTTTCGAGAAAATTCCACAATGTTTACTCCTTGCATTATTTTTTCGAGGGGGCACAACCCATCATTCGTCTAAATTCTAGCCTTGGGCATCTTATTTTCTTGTCTTTGAAGCCATGCCACTTGCGGCATCGCATCAAAGAGGGGCAAAATGTAGACACCTAAAAATCCTTTAGAAAATAAAGTATTTTTATTTTTTGAAAAATTCCTGATGACATCATCATTTGTTAATTAATTAATTATTTAATTAATTAATTTATTTTTATGTCATTAAATCCCTTTATCTTAATTAAAAATATTTAATTAAGAAATCCCTCCCAAAAATGTTTAAATCTTATTTAAACATTATTCTCCTTATTTATTAATTATTTAATTAATAAATTGACCAAAAATCCCAAAATAAATAATTAATTTATTTTTTGACCAAAACTTGGCCAATTTCCTAAAGACCACTAACCTCTTCCAGAATCTTCTAATCCTTCTTTAATTTTGATTAAAAGGCTAATCCCATCCTTTCTAACCCTAATCCCAACTCAAAATATCTAATTAAGATTAAATGTTTAATTTTCATATTTATTAAATATATTTTAATAAATATTCCCAAAACCAAAAGCCTTTGGAATGAATAAACTTTTATTCCATAAAACCTAAGAAAACTCTAGACTCTTCTAGAAACTTCTCAACCCAACCTCTTCACCCATCCTAATCCTAAAATCCCCTAATCCTAATCCTAATCCTCCCCCTAACCTTGTCACATTCCCTAAACAAGGTTAGCCAACTCCTAAGCTTGACCCAAAGTCAACAAACTTCTAGAGGCTTCTCTTACATGCATTAAAGGCATTTAAGGCCTCCTTATCCCTCTTACATGCATTTATGGTGCATTTAAGAAGCCCCTCACCCCTTTCTTACACCCTTTGACCTTAGGCACATTTTCCAAATTGTGCACATTCCTCCCATCTTTCAACCCAATCCCCTTATGACACTTGTCACAAGGAGGTAACCCTTCCCCTAATGAGCCTCAAACTCATTAAAGCTTTTGAGATAAATAAATCTTTATTTATCTCCTAAATTCCATATTTATCCTTAGAAAGCCTAGACTCTTCTAGAAAGTCTTCATCCTCATCCAAAGCTTAGACTCTTCTAGAAAGTCTTCATCCTTATCCCCTTGACTCAACCCCTAACCTTACCCCAAACTCTAACCTATCCTCCTAACCCAAGCCCTTAGGAAATCTTATAAATACTCCTCCTTCTAAGAGCAAATTATTAGGTTAGTTTTTATCATTTATGCATTGTTATCATGAGCATTTTTAGCTAGATCATCTTAGCATACATCTTAATTGTTAGATTTCTTCATGTTTTTCATGTTTTCTAACACATCTTAGAATAGCTTAATGGATTAATCTTAGTTCATATTTCAAGCTTTTCTCATCATTTATGCATCACCATAAATCCCTCTCCATGCATTTGAGAGCACACCCACATCCCTCTAATTGAAGCAAATCAAACATTTGCTCTATAGCACTTGTTTTTAGCAACAATTTTGAGGTGGCTTTGGTTTTGTTTTCATGTCTTATGCTATTTTTTAGTTCATGAACATGTTAGATTAGTCTAATGTTTGAATGTTTCAGCCTTTCAAGATAGGTAACAGGTTTAAAATCATAGTCTACATATATATATATATATATATATATATATATATATATATATATATATATATATATATATATATATATATATATATATATATATATATATATATATATATATATATATATATATATATATATATATATATATCAATTTTCTACTATCACTCCCCCTTTGACAACAATGACAAAAAAAGGGTGCCAAAATTGTGTTCTCAAAATTGTTTTACCTTGATTCAAAATTGTAGAGCCGGTAGGCTTGCAACACAATCTGCAAAGTTCACTTTTATGCTATCTATTTCTTTCTCCCATGCCTTCTTAATGGTGTTTGCAACATTGAGTAGTGCACATAGACCATAAGATGTGATCTCACATGCATGAAGGTCTGGAAAATTAAACTTCCCATAAGATGTCTTTGATGAAAGACATTCCTCCAAATGTCCTTCAACTATGCTAATATTTACTGAAATGTGCTCTCTTAAAAGAGCGAATCTTTTCAATTTCCTATCTTTTTCATCATTAAGAATCCTTATTTCATCATTCATTTTACTGATTCTTTTCTCAATATCCAATATCTTTACATTAGGGTTGGTTTTAATATATTTACCTCTGACTGAATTTCTACCTCTTTTACTCTTATCTTCTCAGTCACTTCTGATACATGGTTGTATTTATTTGTACACTATATATACAGAGCTTTTCCTCCATCCAAATTCCTTCTCTAATCTTTTATGCTCACATCCAAAGTATTGATATCATTCCTGATATTTTGACTTATATCAAGAAACATTTTGGCCTCATAGGCTTCCTAAGCCTTTACTGTATCAATATCTGATAAATTTGTGAATTCATTATCAAATGCCTTCATCACTTCTCTAGCTTTTATATGTGGATTTGTCTCTATTACTTAATTGTTCACAACACTCTGTAATCTCTGTTACTTCTAGCAATAGTCCTTCAATGCTTTTCACCTTCTTGTTTTTACCAATTATCTTGTTCAAGGATGAGATCAATTCCATTTGATCATCATCATCAACTTCTTTTCCAATATCAACAAAAATAGATTCAATCTGTGGTTTCTTTGCTATAATCTCAGGGATAGGATTGATTTCCACTTTGCTTGGTGTTTCTTTCTATCCTTGAATCTCTGTATTAACTTGAATTTCTGCATGTTTCTCTTCTTCTTTGCTTGTTTCCTTCCTTTCTTCCTCAATTGACCTGTCCTGCTCTTCCAAAGTTGAATCATCAACAATGTTCTCTATGTTAATAAAATGATTATCATCACTATTTAGTGTGATATTGTTGGATATTGCTAATGCATGGAGAGGTGATTAAGACATTTAATATGTTTAATCACTACATTACTAAATGAGCATTCATACTATTGTCATTTATGTTTTTTCACTGATGTCAATCTATGTTTTTTAGAGAAGACCAGGCTGGTTATCCCAGTGTACGAACACTGTACAGATGCTTCATATGCTGCAAAGTTGGACAAGATTTGAGATGGATGTTGTGATCTTATATCTAAGATCACATCTTTAGATGTTTCATATTGAGAGAGATATAGATGGTTTAATGAAGACTGGTCAATGGACTGTGACAGTGAGAATTGACAGAGTTAGTCTCTGGGTTTTTGGTATATCTTTTAGAAGACTTGGATTCAAGGTATGCAAGGTTGAAGGATGAAAGATAGGGAGCTAAAGGATGTTCATTAGTCAGGGAAAGGTACAGAGTGATCGGTGATGTCATCTATGGTGTATGTTTTGGAGATGGTTTATTTAGAAGTCGACTTAGGAAAAGAAGTGTGTGTTTTGTTTGGAAAGAATGAATTAAGGATGTCGGTCCTTAATTGTTGTATTGTAATCATTCTATACTTTTTCTAGATACCATGTGTATCTTAACAAGATTTTATGTAACCATTTTTAAATTAGGAAAGCCTCATGGGGCGACCTGATCATGGTAAATGTAATAAGGCATATATGTAGAATCTTTTCTTTGCAAAAGATATGGATAGAATATATGTGATATAGAGAGGTTGTGAAAGCTATGAGCTTGTGTCTGTTGCATATAGAGTAGAGGTTTACTGGTGGACTTCGTTGGAACTGATCAAGCAAAGATAGTTGCTGACAAATAGTTCAAAAGATTATGTATTTCTTCATATACACCTATTGCAAACTAGTGAGTTCTAAAGGTGGATTTAACCTTCTTTGGGCAGTGAGGCTTGGATATTGAGCCCTCTTTTGTCCCTTGAATCCTAACAGGGTCTATCCTCTAATAAGGACTATGTACTATAATGTTTCAATAAGCTCCTAATAGGGCTATATCTTCTAACAAGGATTACTATACTCGTGTTACATCATTTGTGGGTGCTAATTCCCACCGGGGTTTTTACCTTTAACAGGGTTTCTCTGAAACCAAAATATTATGTTATTGAGTTGACATTCATTGTGTTCATTGGATCTAATATTAATGAGCTTAAAGTTTAAAGTTTAATATTCTATTATACAACTGATTCACCCCCCACTCTCAGTTGTATTATGGACTATTATTCCTAACAATTAGTATAAAATCATGTGGTCCTTAGAGAGAAAGCCTAACAGCTTGAGGTGATCTTGGAGATGGAACTATATAGGAAGGATGGTCCTAAATTTGATCCTAAAAACTTTGACAGTTGGAAGAACAAGATACAAACACACTTATTATTTTTAGGCATAGATTACTAGATGATTACAAAGAAGAAGGAAACCCTAAAGATTGAGAATGATTTTCCATCTTCTACTAATGATGAGAAGAAGCTATTTTCATATAAAATGGTTGCAAGAGAAGCACTGATCAACACACTATCTAAAGGTGAGTTCACTGAAGTTAAAGATTTAGATTTGGCACATGAAATTTGGAATGGATTAGAAGCATTATATGAAGGGGATAAATATACCAAGAAGGCAATGTTACAAAACTAGAAAGAAAAGATGGAGTAGTCGCAAATGAATGAGGATGAAAGCATTGGAGCCTATGTTCAAAGGGTCACAAAAGTAGTAGTTGGAATCAAAAATTGTGGAAGTACTTATGATGAAGAGGAAGTTATTGCAAAGATCCTCAGATCATTAACTCCTACATATAAATTCAAGGCAATGTCTATTCAAGAAACTATACCCCTGACTCCAAACTTTAGCAGAGAGATGTTGATTGCAAAGTTAACTACTTTTGAAGCTATGGAATTAGGAGAAGCTACACCTAAAGTTAAATCTGCATTTAGGCCATCCACACACAAGAAAGTATCTGCACTTCCTAGCACAAGAAAAGAAGACCTAAAAGAAGAGCTTGGTGAATATGCTCAGGATTGGAAAAGGATAATGGAGATGGAAGAACTTGTTGTACTGATTTCTAGAAGAGAAAAAAGAGGTAAGGGAAAATTTGAAGGCAAGTTACCCTTGAAATGTTTTTCATGCAATAAGATAGGTCATTTTGCATCTAGATGTCCTACAAGAGTTCCTAAGTACAAACCTGATTATGCAAAGACTAGAAAAGACAAAGAATGTTATTATTCTAGTGAAGGAATCTTTGATGATGATGATTTAGATAATGAATAGATTAGATTTGTTTCTATTAAAGATGAACCAGTTCATGAAGAAAAAGCCTTAGTATCTCATGTTGACAAGAAAACTGAATGGACAATTAATAGTGGATGTTCTCATCACATGATTGGTGATAAGTAATTTTTTTAAAAATTGGTAAATTATGATGGAGGTGTTGTAAGGTTTAGGGCCAATCTACCAAAATCCATCGTAGGAGTATGATCCATTACTTTGGATGGAAAGACTAATACAAACAATGTACTACTTGTTGAAGGACTGAAACATAATTTGTTGAGTGTTGGACAGTTAATGGATAAAGATTTTCAGTTAAGTTTTGTTAATGGTAAATGCTTCATCAGAAGCAAGGAAGGAAAATTGATTGCTACCGGTTCAAAATCTAGAGGTAATGTATTTGAAATAAACAAATCTGGAGCCTTTTGTTTTGTTGCAAAGGTAGATGATAGTTGGTTATGGCATAGAATATTTTTTCATGTTAATTTTGATAACATTGTGAAGGCAAGTATGGTTAATGTAGTAAGAGATCTACCAAAGATTATGAAACCTTCTAACACTGTATGCAGAGAGTGTGTTATGGGAAAGAAAACTAGAAGCAGTCATAAAAGCAAATTATTTACATCAAAAGGAAAGTTGGATCTAGTACATACAGATCTATGTGGGCCTAAAAGAACAAAGTCATACTATGGTGAAAGGTATTTTATACTCTTTGTTGATGAATTTTCTAGAATGATGTGGGTTACTTATTTGAGAGAAAAATTACAAGCATTTAATAAATTGAAGTCGTTTAAAGAAAAACTAGAGAATGAATCAAGATTGAAAATAAAGTGTCTAAGATAAGACAGAGGTGGAGATTTTACATAAGATTTATTCAATTTATACTGTGAAGAGGATGGGATAAAAAGAAAAACATCTTCTCCTAGTACTCCACAAATACTATCTTTGGATGACATTATCTTTGGAGGTAATGATGATCTATGTAAGAAGTTTTCTAAAGAAATGGAAATTGAATTTGAGATGTCTATGATAGGTGAAATGAAATTCTTTCTTGGATTGCAAATAACTCAGAATGAGAATGGTATTTTCATTTCTCAGACCAAGTATCTCAAAGAATTGCTTAAGAAATTTAGAATGGAAGATTGTAAACTAGTAGGAACACCTATGGTGACTGACAACAATCTAACAATTGATGATGAATCAAAATGTGTTTTTCAGACTTTGTATAGATCAATGGCTGGAGGGCTACAATATATGACTCACACCAGACCAAATATTGCTAATGCTATTGGAATTATGGCTAGATATTAGGCAAAACCTAAAGAGACACATCTAGCTGCTATGAAAAGGATATTGAGGTATCTCAGAGGAACCATAGACTATGGTTTATGGTATGAAAAAAATGATAGCTTTAAACTTCATGCTTATACTGATGTTGATTGGGCAGGAAATGTTGATGACAAAAAAAGTACCAGTGGCAGTGCATTTTTCCTTGGGAAAAAGTTGGTTTCTTGGTTAAGCAAGAAACAAGATTGTATAGAACAGTCTACTGCTAAATCAAAGTATGTTGCTACTACTATAAACTGCACTTAGATTATTTGGATGAAACAAATGCTGACAGACATTGGAGTAATTTTTGAAGAGCCTGTGGTTATCCATTGTGATAACACTAGTACAATAAACATGTCAAAGAATCTAGTGCTGCATTCCAAAACTAAACATATCTCTATTAAGTATCACTTCTTGAGAGACAAGGTGGCACAAAAGGAAATCAAATTAGAATATATCAATACAAAAAGTAGATTGTAGACATCTTCACAAAGCCACTACTGAAAGATACCTTTGAATATCTCAGAGGTATGTTGGGGGTTCACACCCCTCCTAGTCAGAACTAATTGATGTAGAAATGCATCAATCCAAAAGTATTCAGAGCCTTATCATTATATGGACTGAATGCATGGATCTACTCCTCGGGGGGAGTGATCATGCAATAAAGTTTATCTGTGAAGGTAGCCAAAGCCTCATGGCACCATTTTCCATTTTTATCAAAGGGGGAGTGTTGCTATGAGAAAATGCCTACTACTTAGGGAGACTATATGAAGAATTATTGTGAGAGTATTGTAAGGTTTCAGAGCACTTTTGGATTGATTAAACCTTGGGATGGTTTTTCCCATATGTTGACATCAATGCCAAAGGGGGAGATTATTGGATATTGCTAATGCATGGAGAGGTGATTAAGACATTTAATATTTTTAATCAATACATTACTGAATGGGCATTCATACTATTGTCATTTGTGTTTTGTCACTGATGTCAACATATGTTTCTAAGAGAAGACCAGGTTGGTTATCACAGTGTACATACACTGCATAGATGCTTCAGATGCTACAAAGTTGGATAAGAGTTGAGATGGATGTTGTGATCTTTTATCTGAGATCACATCTTTAGATGTTTCATATTGAGAGAGATGCAGATGGTTTAATGAAGACTAATCACTAGACTGTGATAGTGAGAATTGACATAGTTAGTCTCTAAGTTTTTGGTATATCTTTCAGAAGACTTAGATTCAAGGTATACAAGCTTGAAGGATGAAAGACAGTGTATTGAAGGATGTTCATTGGTCATTGCAAGGTTCGAAGTGATTGGTGACATCATCTATGGTGTATGTTCTAGAGATGGTTTATTTAGAAGCTGACTCAGGAAAGGAAGCATGTGTTTTGTTTGGCAAGCATGAATTAAGGATGTTAATCCTTAATTGTTGTATTGTAATCATTGTATACTTGTTCTAGATACCATGTGTATCTTAGCAATATTTTATATAATCATTTGTAAATTAGGAAAGCCTCATGGGCTAACCTGATCATGGCAAAATTTAATAAGGTATATATGTAGAATATTTTCTTTGGAAAATATATGGATGGAATATATGTGATATAGAGAGGTTGTGAAAGCTGTGAGCTTGTGTCTAATGCATGTAGAGAAGAGGTTTACCAGTAGACTTCATTGGAACTGATCAAGCAAAGACAGTTGCTGGCAAATAGTTCAAAAGATTATGTATTTCTTCATATACACATGTTGCGAACTAGTGAGTTCTGAAGGTGGATTTAACTTTCTTTGGGCAATGAGGCTTGGGCAGTAAGCCCTCTTTTGTTCATTGACTCTTAAGAGGGTTTTTCCTCTAACAAGGACTATGTACTGTAATGTTTCAATAAGCTCCTAAGAGGGCTATATCTTCTAACAAGGATTACTATACTCTCAGTACATCATTTGTGGGTGCTGATTCCGACCATGGTTTTTACCTTTAATAGGGTTTCCTCGAAACCAAAATATTGTGTTATTGAGTTGGAAATCATTGTGTTCATTGCATCTGATATTGATGAGCTTAAAGTTTAAAGTTTAATATTCTATTATACAAATAATTCACCTCCCTCTCAGTTGTATTTTGGACTATTATTCCTAAAAGATATTGGTTCCTTCCACATTCACCGATTCATCTTCAATGTTAATTGATGGTGGTAGAGAGCGACTCCTTTGCTGCTCAGCTTCCATAGCTTGTTCTGCTGCACTAGAGTGCTTACCAACACTTGTTGTCATTACCTTTATTATTGCTTGTTCTGTTTCCTTATTGATTTCTTCATAGTTTCCTCTCATTATCTGAATAGTTCTCCTTTTTATCCTTAGATGAGTTCCAAGTTCTTTCATGATTTCTTTGAAGTGGTCTTCATCTCTGATGTCACAGAGCTTTCTCACAAAGTTCTCTCTGATCTTGTTATCTTCTTCAACTGCTCTCTTTTTCCTGTTTACTAGCTTCTCAAATAGATCATCAGGTATCTTTCCTAGAATTGTATCAAATTTCTTGTCTACTAGGATCATATGTCTCACAACTACATTCTCCAAATTTAATCTCTCTAAATATTTGTAGAGATCATAATACTTGTTCATCTTTGAAAAATCTCCATCATTGATTATTTGATCATTTACTTTTTCAATATTAGGCTACCATTTCTTCTTCACTTCTATATCCTCATCATCTTTAATTTATGCTACTTTCCTTTGCACTGGGGAAACTATTGTCTTTTGTCTCTTACTTGGTCTAGTAGCTATTTCCTTAACTCTTTTCCCTGGTGGAGTGGAGGAGGATCTTGTAGACTTCCTACTTTCTTGTTCCTTCTCAACTTTCTCCACTTTTACTACATGCTACAAATTTCCAGTCTCATCTACAACTACTGATAGGGGTGGAATAGACACAAATTCCTTTTGTCCAATATCTCTAAGTGTTGCTATTGTATTCTTTGCAATTATGAATTCTTGTTCTGTCATACCTATGTCTTTAAGAATTTTCTTTATAGTTCTTTGTACTCTCTTCTTAGATAGATTTTCTTCTTGAATAGACTTTGCGGAGTTAAAGTTCTCCTCACAAGTCCCAAATTTGTTTCTAAATACATCCAGCATACATTTCAGCAATCTATTTACATATTCTTCTGCTTCAACTTCAAAAATTTCATAGCCAAGAGGGTCTATGAATTCTAGTCTAGGTTCAACTACTTCAATGAAGGTAAAGTCAGTGTCAACCATAAAGCATACTTCATTTTTATATTTCTCAACTATAGCCTGTGGAATTATTGTTCTATTCTTCATCAAGTTATGAAATGATTTGATCAATAAGGTTACACTCTCATTAACCTTCTCTATGGGATATCTCATATACACTCTCTTAATTATGTCCATTGTGGTTCTTTTGTCATTCTAGTCTTCTCCAATAGTAAATGGAAATCTTCTCAACAAATGAAAAAACATGTATGTAATCAATGATGAGAATCTAAACTGGGAATTCTTAGTCTTCTTAATCTTTTCTAAGTTCTCAAATAACTAAATTCTCAAAATCTCACACATATCCACTTGCACTTTATCAACACACATCAAATAGGCTACATGAATCATACCAGCTACCATGTCATCTTCTCTAGAGTTGGCACAAAACTTAGATGTTAAGATCTTGCATAAATATCTAACATCATCTTGTTGAATCTTACTGATCACTATTCCTCTACCATTGTAAGATGACTTAGGTATTATCCATTACTGTTTTCTTCACATTTTTCTCATTGAATGGTATAACTCCAGAATTAGACAAACCAGTTACTTCATGGATTAGGTATGCTGTTATATCAATCACTCTGTCATCTAACCAAAAATTTCCATTATGAATTCTTCTCAAAATGATTTTAGTGCATTCTTCATCATCAAATTCATGTTGTAGTAAATACCTTATGATTTCATTATCATTCAAATGTTCAAACCCTACTTTCAATGACATATCCTAGTTATAAAGCTTCTCATATTCCTTAGTAAAATCACTTTCACTAAGGGTTTCAAGCTTGCATCCCAAATAGCTTCTAACATTCTCTAAATGTAAAACTCTATCTGGTACGGACAACAATGCTAATTTAGGGTCTTCCTCCAAGGGTTCTACTAGTTCCATTTTAATCTTAGGTTTGATTTTATCTCTTATACTATGAACCAATGAAACATCCATATCTTCTGCAAATTCTCTAACTAACTGATAGATTTTCTTAGTAAAATACCTCAATTCTATGATTTAGGGCTTTGCGTAGATCCAGAACAAAATATTTGTAAAATGCTTTCAATCCTACTGTATTGATCTCCTTGTCACTTGTATTCACTTTAATGATAAAAAAATACCGATTAGAAGATTTTAACCTTTCAATCTCACAAGATTCTGACATTACATTCAATTCTTTTGTCGCTTCTTTCCAAAAAGTTATTCCTTCTTTCCTGCAAAACTTAAAACTTCTTACAAACTCGCATAACTTCATATTAGCTCATGCACTCTTAACCATAGCATCATTACATCATATACCATCTTACATTGACTGAGAAAGACTCAATTAATCTTATACTAACTTCTACACTATCCTAAGTTCCTATTCTAATGCATTCTTTATGAATTAAGTACTTTGAGATAGGTTAGGAAGAGATTCACTCTTACCATTTGATACTTCACCTTTCTAATTACCTTCAGTGCTGAATGTGTCTCCTTAATCTGTGGCTTTAATAAACTTTACTTCTTCTGAACTACTACAACAACCTCTTTGACTGTTGCTTGCATTCTCATTTCTCCTTGTATGACTTCTAGGGTTAGGGTTCCTCATATTGTTCATTCTGTAAAACCTTGTTGTATGATGAAATTTGTTTCATATCTGACAAACTACTCCATTGTTTCCATATCTCGGTCTAGTCTAGTTGATTTGTGATTTGCAATTCCTGGCAATGTGTCCAACCTTGTTGCATTAATGACGTACTAGTCCATTTCTTTTGTTCATATCTTCAGTAGGTTTCTTATCTCCATGGTTAGTATCTCTAAATATTCTACTACTATTATTATTATCATTAAATTTAGGCTTATTACATTCAATAGCTCTATGTCCAAAACCATGACAATTATAACAATAACCATTAAGAGGTTTAAATTGCTTACCTGTACAATCTATCTTCATATGACCAAAAGTATTACATGCAAAACATCTACCTTTAAATTCTCTTTGTGTACCTTTAGGTGATTCTTCTTGTTTAGGTGGTTCTTCTTCTTTAGGTCTATCCTCAGATTTGTCAACTTCATCAGATTTCTTTTCTTCTATGTTTTCAGAAACTTTCAGATCTAGTTCCTTGCTTTCTTCACTTACCTTAGATGAGTTAAATCCAAGACTAGTTTTATCATAAAAAAGCTTTTGATAAGTCATTTGTTCATCAATCTTCTCACTAGTGGAATATAGTCTCTCAAGTTGTTGTTTAGATTGAGTTAGTTCACCTTTCACAATTGTATTGTACTTTTCAAGTTCAACATATTGCAAATTTTTTTTCTCAAGTTCATATGTCACATTACAAAGTTTAGATTTCAAATCTTCTTTTTCAGATTTCAAATTTTCATTCTCTGATTTTAGATTTGCTTCATTCTTGTTGTTTCCATCTTTCAATCTCAATTTCAAATTTACTATCTTTAATTCATGTTTAAGGATCTCATTTTATTTTTCTATATTTTCATCACAATCTTCAATTTGAATTGTATATTCCTTCTCTAATTTCAGTTCCTCTAGCTTCTTTTTCAGCTTCTCAATGAGGTTCTTTGCATCATCATATTTTCCTTTCAGAGTATCTCTTTCTTTAGTAAGTATATCAATGTGTTTAAGAGTTTCTTCAAGATTCTTCTGTAGCTGATCCATATCCATAGAGATCTTACTCAAGCTACTAGGCTTTTTCTGAATAATTCTTTTCTAAGTAACTAAGCTCTGATACCAATTGTTAGAAATAGGGAATACTGAGAGGGGCGATGAATCAGTATTCTACAAACTTTTACTTTTGCGCAATTATGGATATAACATATTATCTTGATACTTTCATAACAAAGTAAACTAAAGAACATGCATAACAATAAAGCAAATGAACTCCTAACACATTATTTGTTCTTGAGGAAACCTTGGCCAAGGGAAAACCCTAATGGTGATGGTACCCACAAAGATCCACTAATCAAAAGTATCTTGTTAAGGATGTTGACCCTGTTAGGAGCATGTTACATATATATAGTGTCTCAGTCCTGATTAAGGGACTCTAGGCCTTGTTAGAAGCCTCAACCTTGCTAAGAGTTGGTAGTACAAAATGGAATGATTACAAGATGACCCCACTACCCAAACATGTAATGTGCAATAATTCCTGATTACAAAAATAGGGCAAGGTACATAACCTTATACTGCTTGCTTGACTTTCACAACTTCGCATCAATATCTTTCACATACATATGTTCACTTTCACTTTCTTTTTTATCATCTATATCCTTCACATTACATATGTCTTACACTTATACAAGTTATTAAGAATAATAACTTTTACAGTCGGCTTTACTAAACATAAAGCACTTTAAAAAATATATTTTAACATGTGCTACCCAAGGGTTAACATCTAGGATGTCGTCCCTTTATATGATTAAGACATTATTTTGACAAACAAAATAATCCCTTAACTATTTATCAATTATGTCTTCTTCTCTGTCATGTCGACTTTAACATTGTCTATGGCAATACTACAATAACTTCTTCCATACATTTCGTACATACTTGTGCTCTTAGGTGAGTCTTCAATATACATCATAGTATCCATGTTCAAGTGTGCAAGCACTGAACTTACTTCTATCAACATCGCCAATCAAAATTGTCTCTGGTTACAATAGGAAAATATTGCTTACACTTAGACAATTTTTCTCTGTGCTCTGTCATACTTGCTCTTTGTCATATGCGGTCTTCATGTAGATCATATGTTTCCATAATGACAACATCTAGATATCTAACTCAGCGAAATTGCCAACACAAACTTTTTGTACCACCTTACAAAAATTAAAAAATTCAATATCTTCAAAACTAGACTTTATCTTGAAATGAAAATTTACTTGCATGCTTATATATATTCATAATGAACATCTTGGAAGGTAATTTGAACATATCTTCAAATGAAGAATTTCTAAAAATACTAAAATTGCCAAAAATAGTAGCCATACTCTCTCTCTCTCTCTCTCTCTCACACACACACACACACACACAGAGTTTCTCTCATTTTATCTTGTTATCAATGTTGTGTTTGTTGTACATGGATACTTAATTAGGTTTTGTATTGAAGACCCATTCATGCTTGCATCTATGGATTCATCGTTGATCTTTTAGGTTGTCCCTAAATAAATTTTATGGGGGTAGGGGATGTTGAAATAATTGAAATATTATAAAATTATTTAATTGATTAGTTTCGTTAATTACTTTATGCACATAACCTAAATAAAGGTTTCTTTTATTTTTTATTAAAATATTATACTAATAATATTTTAAGTTCTCTCATTCACTATGATTGTTGAATGTAACAATAGCTAACTTTTCCTAGCTTTAGCATTTGCACCTTAGGTCTGATTTCTCATTTTGTATGGATTCATTCATTCAATTGTCTTATATTTTTTCTGTGTTAATAAATAATTCTCATAGTATTTGTGTTATATAAGATATTGTTTTTTCTCACTCCCAATTTGTAATGATATGATCTTATTTGCAGAAGCCAGCATAGAAGAAGTCATCACTATTAAAGAAGTATTAGATATTATTGAACAAATTATTCTTACTTGATCTCTATTTTGTGACAAGTGATGTGTCTGCATATGATTTATGAATTATGAAGTTGTTTAACATGAACTTCATCAATATCATGAAAGACTTTAGTTTTCACATCTATCAATCCTAAATGTAAATTAAAATTTATTACTATAATTTGTAGAAGCTTAATATATGTCATTTGGACAACTACAAAAGAATTCACCTTATAACTTTTTAATACTAACACTAAAATTACTACTTTTCTTTGATAAGTTATGTACATTCAATATATTTTCATCTCCCAAACAATTGTATTAAATCCCATGCATAATTTTTTTCACTACAACCATTTTCATATCTATGCTCACACTCTAAGATTGGTAATTGTTTATATTATCACCTCAAGAATAGGGTCATCACTATTAGTTAAATAGAATATGAATTTATAATCAAGCATTTTATATCCATTCCAAGCTGCCTTCTTTTATGACTTCCTTCTTTCCTAAGTATCTTGAGTCAAATGTTGAGTTTGATGTTCTACTCTCGTTTCCAAACTCTTTTAGCTGTCAACCTCATTGGATCCTTCATGAGCAATTTGTACATGTTCGAGACCTTCTTAATCTTGACCGGTAGATGAACAACTAACATCTTCACATTGTTATAGCTACTGAACAAAGGGAAAAGGATTGACTTATCGAAAAATAGGATATTTTCCATATGTAACTCTCTTGCTTGGGCTTCAAAAGCTTCTACCATGGCCCACTCTGCACCATAGCAAATGAAGATACACTAACCTTATTAGCCAAATTCAACTACTTTTCCCTAGTCAGATGAACATATGGCTGAACTAAAATTATGAAGACGATGGCGTGGGGTAGTTTGGTCTATCTGGATAAGCGTACAGGTTTTAGCAAAAAGAACTGATGTAGAAAACCTATTAATTAGATAGCATGCAGTAACAACTAATGCTGGAAGAGTTGATCTTTACTGAGTGACCCTACCTCACAAAAAAATAGATTTAACAGCTGATACTTGAACAAGGAGACAAACCTGTCTTCTGGTTTTCTCTTGGGCAGAATCTACATAAGAATCTGTCCTACAATCATATGACGAGATAGAATATTGAAATATAATGAAACCAAAGCATACCTAAATTGTTAATGAAAAAAGTCAGAACCAAATAATCCCATTGAAATGGGGACCATTAGAGACCATCCAACATAATGAACGGGGCCGTTTTGCATTACTGCCTGTCATTTTACATCTTTGAAATTTTAGTTGTCCACTAGATTGTCAAAAGCAAGCATCAAGATCAACTTGAATGCTTCATAAGTAGTGTGTAGTGCGAGTAGGTCAGTTTGTCTTTAACAAAATGATAGCCTCAAAGGCAAGGTCAAATTATTCTATCATAATAGTGAGCCTCTCGAGAAAAAAACTTAATTAGTTGAACGTCTAAAAGACATAAAAGGGACGAACAATTTGATATGTTATAAGAATATATATTTGTTTTGTAATAGTGAAAATTGGATATTGATGGCATTTTTCTCATATTTTTTATCATTCTTGAAAATAATTGCATCAATGATAAGTTTTTTTTTTTCAATTTATTATATCTGAACTTTATAATTATTTGTCTTTTAGGAGAAGGTTTCAATTTAAAGAATTTTTATTGATCAATTTAGATTATATTCAAGGATGTGGGTTCGGCTCATGCAACTTGTACAATAGTATATCTTAATGACAAACTTTTAGAATATAGATGTTAAATGACAATAGTAGTACACTACTTCAATAATCAATCCAACAACACTCTCAATCAATTTTGGCAACATGACACTTCACATGTAAACATTCCATAACTCATGTTGAACAAGGCTAACTTTGATAGAGAAATACAATGAAGAAGGTTCTTTATGAAGCATGGAAATGGGGTCGTGCAAAATATTTGGGACCATTTTTCAACCACCAAAAAGCATACAAATGACACATGTATCTCTCCAAATGGCTCTCCATTCAAACCTCTTATATTGGGAACTCAAAATTTAATGTCTCAATATATGACAAGTGATCTTACACATCTTACAATAGCCATTAGAATTTATGATAACTATTAAATAATAAATTTCAAGTTGCAACTATGAGATAATCTATCATAACCTAGCTATTGTTAGTTGAATTACCTACAACAGGTCATAACCAAACTTGGGAAACAACATTTTCCATGCAAAAGATATTTTTCTTCACTTTTCCAATATGTTGTAAAATACCTCATAGAATGGGGCTTGTGAAAATCCTCAAAGTTAGATATCACCCAACCTCTAGGTCCCACTAGATGACTAGATATTTGTAATATTGCTATCAGGATTCAACTGTGTAGTTTTTTGAGTCAAACTCATTGACCCATGATTCATGAGTAGTGGTTCACCCGAACCCATCTCTCATGAGAATGAATTGAACACTTAGCACTCATTGGATCTAGGTGATGCTCACAGAGGTGAAGCATCGGGGCTTCCCGGGAGGTCACCCATCCCAGTACTACTCCAGCTTGAGTGCACTTAACTACGGAGTTTCCTCCATGGTTAAACCCACTCTACTTGCATCCTCATTTACAAAACCTTCACCAAGTGTTGTTCCTTATGAACCATTCATTAGAAAGCCACTTAAACTCATCAATTGATAAGTAGGAGATATTTTCCACAGCAAGTCAAATTGTGATATTGCTATCAAGATTCAACTGTGTAGTTTTTTGAGTCAAACTCATTGACCCATGATTCATGAGTAGTGGTTCACCCGAACCCATCTCTCATGAGAATGAATGGAACACTTAGCACTCATTGGTGACCTCCCAAGAAGTCCCGATGCTTCACCTCTATGAGCATCACCTAGATCCAATGAGTGCTAAGTGTTCCATTCATTCTCATGAGAGATGGGTTCGGGTGAACCACTACTCATGAATCATGGGTCAATGAGTTTGACTCAAAAAACCACACAGTTGAATCCTGATAGCAATATCACAATTTGACTTGTTGTGGAAAATATTTCCTACTTATCAATTGATGAGCTTAAGGGGCTTTCTAATGAATGGTTCATAAGGCACAACACTTGGTGAAGGTTTTGCAAATGAGGATGCAAGTAGAGTGGTTTTAACCATGGAGGAAACTTCATAGTTAAGTGCACTCAAGCTGGAGTAGTACTGGGATGGGTGACCTCTCGGGAAGTCCCGGTGCTTCACCTCTATAAGCATCACCTAGATCCAATGAGTGATAAGTGTTCCATTCATTCTCATGAGAGATGGGTTTGGGTGAACCACTACTCATGAATCATGGGTCAATGAGTTTGACTCAAAAAACTACACAGTTGAATCCTGATAGCAATATCACAATTTGACTTGCTGTGGAAAATATCTCCTACTTATCAATTGATGAGCTTAAGGGGCTTTCTAATGAATGGTTCATAAGTCACAACACTTGGTGAAGGTTTTTCAAATGAGGATGCAATTAGAGTGGGTTTAACCATGGAGGAAACTCCGTAGTTGAGCGCACTCAAGCTGGAGTAGTACTGGGATGGGTGACCTCCCGGGAAGTCCTGGTGCTTCACCTCTGTGAGCATCACCTAGATCGAATGAGTGCTAAGTGTTCCATTCATTCTCATGAGAGATGGTTTCGGGTGAACCACTACTCATGAATCATGGGTCAATGAGTTTGACTAAAAAAACTACATAGTTGAATCTTGATAGCAATATCACAATTTGACTTGCTGTGGAAAATATCTCCTACTTATCAATTGATGAGCTTAAGGGGCTTTCTAATGAATGGTTCATAAGGCACATAACTTGGTGAAAGTTTTGAAAATGAGGATGCAAGTAGAGTGGGTTTAACCATGGAGGAAACTCCGTAGTCAAGCGCACTCAAGCTAGAGTAGTACTGGGATGGGTGACCTCCCGGGAAGTCCTAGTGCTTCACCTCTATGAGCATCACCTAGATCCAATGAGTGCTAAGTGTTCCATTCATTCTCATGAGAGATGGGTTTGGGTGAAACACTACTCATGAATCATGGGTCAAAGAGTTTGACTCAAAAAACTACACAGTTGAATCCTGATAGCAATATCACAATTTGACTTGCTATGGAAAATATCTCCTGCTTATCAATAGATATTTGTTGGAAATTAGATAATATAAACAATAAATAAATGAAATATCAATGTGAGGATTTGCAAAGTTTGAGACACCTTAATCCCAACATTTTCCCACTTGTTAAAGAGCCTTCAAATAAACCATAGATTAATTATAGGGAACTGAAACGTCCATATAGGTAGAACACCAAATTTGAACTTCTCTACGCTCACTAGTTTTGTCAACACATATGTCATATTCATCAAAGTGTCAACGCTTTCTAATTTCAACATCTCATTTTGATGAAGGGTGCTCCCCTTAATACCACAAACACATAACATAAATAGAGACACACCAACAATTTACAAGAACAAAAAATGGGCTTCTTATTATCTCCACAAGTGTGGAATTACAAATTTTAGAATTACAATATGCAAAGCCACATGGGCATTTTCCTTACAATATTCTGTAGGACAAAGCCTCGTATAACTACCCAAGTTGTCCTAGAAAAAACTAAGGGTCTTCCTTATATAGGTAATTTTCACTACCTGAGAAGGTTCTAGAATTTTAGCCTTTAAGGCTGACCAACCCTATTATTTATTTTTCATTTTTATTACATTAGAGTCGGCTCAAAGAACTTTTAGAAATCAAAAGAAAATTTGAAGGAAATTCATTTTATTCCACTTTAGGAAGCACAACTTTTAGAGACTCTAACACTACTACATTTGACCTCATTTTTCTACCAAAATTTTTGACCATCAATTAAAAAGGTTTAGGTTGGTCGGATTATAGAAGGAAAACTTCCTCTCTTTTTTTAATCTATGCCTGTGTTGGTCAAAATTTTGACCAACACAGGCATAACTTTAAAAAGAAAAAAGATTGTGTATCTCATTTCATTATTTGGTTTTAACTTGGAATGCGCAAAGGAGCTGGAGCCTGCGATTGTTTGAACATTTATTTGGTGAGAGTTTTAGGAGGACCACCTACCTGTGAGGGTTGCCACTGTGACTTGGTGTAAAAGGAGGACCACCTATAAGTATTTCCTTACTCTGCATCTGTCTGGCATTGTTTTATGCATCTATGCTATTGGTACTTGTTGGTTACCTACTTAGGGCCCATGAGCAATGTGTCAGGGCATCATGTATTGGGTATTTTCTGGCACATTTTTTATCATTATTTTTATACATTTGATTCAAAGATGAACTTGCAAAGATGAACTTGCAAAATCCTAAATTTCTGAATCATCGCATCATGTTACACTGTAAATGTACTAGTGTTAGGTTTATGATTCTAGAGATCCTTCCATATTGATCATGTTCTTTGTATCCGTGTTGTCATAGTGAACAAGTACGCAATATAGTAAACAAGTAGTATTTTCTCATTTCTTTTGACACTCCTAGTGTTGATTACCAGTTAGCTCATGAGTTTACCATGGCATCTATGTTATGTTTATTGCTATACTTGTGCCCTGTTAATACTGTTGTGGTATCTTTCTTACTATCCCTTTCTCTGCTCATAAACAGCCAAGGAGTTAGACTCCTGGCATCGTAGACCCTCTATCTACTCACTGGTCTTACTCGCCTAGAGCCCGTGAATTTTCCATCATTCTTATTTATTGTTTACCTCATGGCACCGTGTGATGGTTTTATGCATTAAATGTATTGTTGACATATGTGGCATTGTAGAGATCCTTCTTTACATATGTGCTTCCTGACTTAATTAAATTTGTGTGATGTGAGTATGCCTCATGACTTAAAATAATTCATACTTTATGTGCTACATATATTCAAGTATGCTCCATGTCTTGGGTGAATTCATGTGTATTCATGGATATACTTCACATCTTCAGAGAATTTATATGTTTCTCCATGTTTGAGTTGTGTTAGCGTGATTACTTCATAGATGTGCATGCCTTATGTTTGAAGTGTTTTCACAAGTATTCTTAGTATGAAATATTTATAACTATTTTAGAAGATGACTAAAACTTGTCTTATCCTTCAGCAAGTCTTTACAATCAGATCATAATAAGGGACAAAACATAAATGGTAATATCAGGCGATGGGAAAAGTACTATAAATAGGTATAGATATGATCATTTAATAGTTGCTTGAGGACAAGACAATTTGGGAGGGGCAAACTGTCATAAGCCATAATTGAGATAACATTAGGATGGGTTATAATCACTTTACTCATTGATTCATGGATAACATATCAGTATTTTTTACCATTGAGTGTCCTTTATATAGAATATGTGGTCTCTAAGGCACTATTTGTATTCAATTTATATGTTCTAAGGAGAGTAGAAATGAAGATAAGATCCAAGATCATGCAACAAAAAGAACTAAAATGAACCTTATGATAATCAAGATTGATATACATGAGAGTGTGCTTCAAGCTCCAGGTCCTTTCCACATCAATTTTTGGCTTGTTTGAGAAACCATACAGCACAAGACCACCATGTTGCTCATCAGTTGTTACCTGAAAATGAGTAAGTTTAATTACTATTCTAAGCCTACCACCTCCTAACTAAAAAATGGCAAGTTTTTATTACCATGCTTTCAAGTTTAACTTTTTCCAAACACCAAAAATTATAAAAAAAATCAGCAAACTCGAGATATGAAAACATGTCTAAATTCATTAAAAAAATTCATATTACATCTCATTAAATAATGTTGAAGTCAGATTAGGCAATAAAAGTGAAAATATAAATTTTTAATTGCACTCATCCTTATGGGGATTTTGATTTCAAGTTTAGGATTGAATGGGATTTTGTATGGTGGGACTTGGTACATTAAATGTGAAAGCAATTGGAAGTTAAATTACCTGAATCTCCTTAACAAAAATGGGGCCAACTTCTATTAGATGGGAATATTTTGGCGGAAGCACCAACTGAAATGTACCATAAACTCCCAAGCTTAATGTCAATGATGTTGCAAATCCAATAAAATGCACTTTGTTAGTACCTAAAAGATCACATGGATCAATAATTGCAAAGTCTCTACATGTGCATGTATAGTATGTACACATTGCATATAATCCAATAGGAAGGAAAAGAACATGAGAGTTAAATGACTAAGATATACAGTCAGCCATAAAAAGAAATGGGAACTATTAAAACAATAGATAGATAAACATAGTCAACAATTAAAGATAGATTTAAGAAAGGGGAGTAACATCAAATATTATAACCCAACGACCTTATTAGGGGAACACCCATATTGTCACAAAAATATTAGCTGGTAACTGGTAACTCTCGATAAGTAGGAAGAATCATTACATTGGAATCTTAATTCATCTTAGCCATATTAGGATTAGACTAAGATGACAGTGTTGTAAGAATCCAATAAATAGTGAGGGCTATATATATATATATATATACATATATATATATATATATGTATATATATATGTATATATATATATGTATATATATATATGTATATATATATATCTATGTATATATATATATATATGTATATATATGTATATATATTAT